>BSBK01002316.1:615000-622500 GCA_027943335.1 Chamaecyparis obtusa
TTCCTTGTGAGAAAGATATGCAATCTGTACTTCATGTAAGAAGTGAAATTACCCATAAGCAGTCACACAAAATATGAGGAATAAAAAGTACTAACACTGAGCATGAGGAGCCCCCTGAAAAGAAAGATCATCTGTGCAAGGGCATATGAAAATAAAAATGAGCCCAGCTGCCAAAATGAAACCCCTCCACCATAACCACAAAGTACAAGACACTAGAATTAATAATTTGGGCATGGTACTTTAGCCTGCCATGGATGTAATTCCTTATGAACCCAAGTGGCACCATGTGAGTTAAGCAAAGAAGTGATAAGACAATCATTCTATCAATGAATATCCCTCAAGAGATGATCAACACCCTTGTTTTCCAACCAATCAGCTAGGCTATTTGCTTCCCTGTAACAATGGGAGACTTTGTATTCTTCAAAAGATGGAAGGAGAGCCCAGACCTCTTTGATGATGTATTGAATCTCCCAACTAGAAGTTGTCTTGTTAATGAGTGCTGATATGATGATTTGGGAATCCCCCTCAATGTGTATTTTCTTAATCCCTAATGATTTATCCAAAAGAGTTCCCATGAGAAGAGCCCTAGCTTCGGCTATATTATTGGAACCAAATGGAATCCTTGAGCTCATGGCTCCAATGAGATTAGAATTTGAATTCTGAAGAGCACACCCAGCGCCAGAAATACCTAGATTCCCTCTGGATGCACCATCAAAATTTAGCTTGACAAAGGGCTCATCCGGAGGGATCCACTTGACATATTTTCTCTTCTCCTTATTTAACATTTTTCCTATCAAGACCCCAATAAATGGGATAGAAATGAGGGGCCATGAGTTTATAATTTTTGAGTCCTAGGAGGTGAAAAGAGATGATATAGTTTTCAATCTCATAGCGTATGCATTCATCATTTCTGAGATTGATTTTTCCACCACCCCACATACTTGCTCAAATGTGCTCTTATCCTTTCTAAAAATTCTTTTATTCCTTTCCCACCAAATTGACCATGTAACCACTGCTGGAGTCACTCTCCAAATCTATGCAAAGAAAGAATCCAATTTGGAGAGGGGCCATTGATAAAGGAGATCTGGCAATTTTGCCGAAAGAGGGCCATACCAACCCAATTTCTCTAGGATCCAGTACCATATTTCTTGGGCAAAGGGGAATGACACTAGTAGATGGTTAGGGTCTTCCAATTGAGAGTCACACATAACACAGTTGAAATTTTGTGTAATTCCCAGTCTATGAAGCTTGTCACCTGTGAGAATCTGGTTTAGAATTGCTAACCACAAGAAAGACCCAACCTTAGGAAGAACTGCAGTATGCCAGCAGAAACTAAAAATGAGCTTGTTGGGAGACTAATTCTTTTTAGTCAATTGAAGATAACCAAGCTTAATTGAGTATCTAACATCTGAAGCAGGGGTCCAAATAAGCCTATCCGGATTGAGGTTAAGAAGAAGAGGTCTCTGATGGAGAATATTTTGAAGGGCCTCAACCTGATCCTTGGGGAGGCCCAAATGAGACATGTCTTTCTAGTTTGAGCTCAGACCAACACCCGTCATGGTTATGTAGATGTAATCTTTCACTTTGGAGCCCCATCTCAATTTTAGAACTTGGATAGTTGAAGGAGAAATGTTTGAGGAAGAAGAGATAGGAGGAAGACCATTCCAAGAGTCCTCCCAAAAATTGGCTTGATTCCCTGAATACACAATCCAAGATAATTTTGGGAGAATGATTTGCCGACACTTTATTACAAAGTTCCACATTGCTGAGCCTGAGGGAGGATCCTTGATGGTGAAGATCCAGACAGGATCATCTGAATCCAAGTATTTCAGTCTTATGATTCTAGCCTAGAGGGATGATGGATTTTCATAAAGCTTCCAAGATAATTTAGCACCCAAGCTAATATTCATTTCATATAGGCTATGAAGGCCTACACCACCACAATCTTTGGGGTAGGCCATCTTATCCCAAGCCACAAGGGGGATCTTAGAGGAGTTATCCATGTTACCTCTCCAAATGAAATCTTTAATAATTTTCTTGATTTTATCCATAACTGACCTAGGGGCCAAGAGGACTAACATGATGTAATTTGGAATTGAGGAAAGAACTGATCTGACAAGAAGAATTCTGCCTGCAAAGGATAACCGCTTGGCCTTCCATGAGGTGATCCTATCTACTATTGACTGGTAAATATTCTCCCAAAAGGAGGCTCTACATAAACATTGGAAGAATGGGATGCCTGAGTATGTGCTTGGAGCTAGGGTAGTTTCAAAACCCAACAAATCACCAATTGCTACCTAGATCCTCGGAGGGGTGTTAAAGAAAAAAATTTAGACTTTGCAATACTAACTTTTTTCCCCGAAAGAGAACAATATTCTTCCAAGGTAGCCTTAATTATTCTGGCTTCTGATATAGAACTATAACCAAACAATAGAGAATCATCAACAAACAAGGTGTGAGTGATTGAAATATGAGATTGGTGAAGAGCAATGCCAGACCATAAACCCTAGGAATTTTTATAAGTAATCAGTCTACTCAGACCTTCTGCCATGATGATAAATAAAAAAGGAGATAGAGAGTCTCCTTGTCTAACTCCTTAGGTTGTAGAAAAGAAGCCACAAGGAGAACCATTAATAAGGACAGACAATTTAGCCCCCTTAACACACACAAGAATCCATTTGATCCATTTTCTATGAAAGCCCATTTTACTCATAACCATCCAAAGAAAAGACTAGCTGACCCTATCATAGGCCTTCATCATGTCTAGCTTGAGGACCATCGATTTAAGTCCTTGGGATTTGACTAAGTGGAGGACCTCATGTGCAATTAAAGCCCCCTCAACTGTATCCTTACCCAGAACAAAACCCCCCCGCTGGTCTGAAATAATCTTGGGGATAATCTTCCCAAGTCTAAGGGAAATATATTTAGTAATGATCTTATAAATGGTGTTGCACAACAAAATTGGTCTGAAGTCCACAAATGTTGAAGGGGTAGAGCACTTTGGGATGAGAGTGAGGAAAGTGTTATTAAAAGGTTTGAACATACAAGAACAAATCCTTGATTCCTCTGCTACTTGAAGAATATCTTGACCCATGAAGTCCTAACATTTCTGAAAAAATAAAGGGGTGAGGCCATCTGGGCTAGGAGCCTTATCAGTGCCCATGGAGAAAATTGTTTCTTTTATTTCCTCTAGGGTAAACGGTTGCAGTAATTGGGCATTATCCTCTTGGGAGACCAAAGAGGGAATGAAGTGAAGAGGATCATACTTGAGATAGAAGCCTTCTCATCTGATGGCTTAGCCAGAAGGTCTTGGAAAACATGAATAGCCTCCTCTTGGATATCTTTCTCTGAGTTAAGCATATTTCCATTAGCATCATTTATTTGGAAAATATTAGTCTTTTGCCTCCTGATTTTAGCTGAATTATGGAAAAATCTTGTATTTTTGTCCCCTTCTTCGAGCCAAAGCTCTCTAGATCATTGTCTCCAATATGTTTCTTCCCTAAGAAAGACTTCCTCAAGTCTATCTTTTAAATATTTTTGAATCTCATAAACCTGTTGCGAGAGTCCATGGTGGATAATGTGATCATTCCATTCCTCTAGCTGGCGTTGAATACTAGATTTTTCTGCAAAGATATTACCAAAACAATGCCGATTCCACTCCTTAATTTTTGCTTTCATACATGATAGTTTTTTGAAAAGATAAAATTTTTTGTATCCCTCTTGATTGGGACATTTTTCCCAACATTGAGATAGTAATGATAAAAAATTTTGATCACGAAACCACATCCGCTCTATTTTGAAGTAAGATTTGGATTTGAAAGTGTTTGAGGCCAGCTTGACCTCAAGACAAATTGCAAAATGGTTAGAACCTGGAAGGTTGAGGATGGATGAAGCATAAAAGCCATGTGATAGGATCCATGTTGGGTTGAGAAGGAATCTATCTAATCTGACTCCCACAAAGGAGGAACCTTTCCTCCTGTTGGACCAGGTTATAGTTCCATTATGAGGAACACAATCAAAGAGAGCTTGTCCCTCCACAAAATTTTTAAAATCCTGAGTGACTTTAAAATAAGGATCTACACCTCCCATTTTATCCACAACACCCAAAGTTGCATTAAAATCCCTACCAAAAATTAATTTGGAATCCCCAAGGTTATGAGTAATTTGAGACAACCTGACCCATAATCTCTTCTTACTTGACACTGAAGCTGGGCCATAAACATTAAGAAGATAAAAAGAGATTGCAAAAACTGATACCTCCACCAAAATCCAATTAGGCCCATCTGCAACTAGTTCTATTTTTCATTTTGAAGGTTTCCATAAGATGGCCAGGCCACCTGAAGCCCTTGAAGAGGGCACGTGAAGAAAGTCCCAACCCTACCAAGATCTAAAATGATCCTCCTTATCTTGGGACATTTTAGTTTCTTGAATTAGAACTATATCTACTCGGCTCACCAAGATCTGATCCTTGATGAGATGGGCCTTGTTAGAGGCATTTAAGCCTCTAACATTCTAGGATATAATCCTCATTGGTGATTCAGAGAGCTTACTGCCCTCCTCCCCTGCTTCATTTTTTTGGCTATTGAAGCTGTAGCCTCCTCCTTAGACTTCCTCAGAATCTTAGAGAAAGATATGACTGATTGGATTCTAGCAACTATCTCCTCCTGGATTTTCTTCCCTTTAGGGGGACGACCCCTGGATTTTTTGCCTGATATACAAAATTTAATATTTGAGAGGTCTACTTCCATTTGTAAAATTTCACATGTTTATGGAGAAGGTGAAAGGATAATCTCTTTAGAACCCAACATCTTTGATTCCCCAATATTACCAAAAACCTCCTCTTGAGCATCACCCAAATCTTGTCTTGGGGCATCCTCTTCCATAACTCTATCAAACTTCTTGTCAGCAACATCTAGAACCAAATTATTAACAAAACCATCCAAATCCATTTCAACAAAGATATTTGATTCTGGGTTTATCCAGTTTGACATGTGATGAGCATGACCCGAAGAGTTAAGGGCGAATGGATCCAAAAGAGAAGGGCCAATCTCCAGTAAGAATGATTGCTGAAGGTTTTTCCTAATGGATTGCAATGAAGAAACCCTTTCCAAAAAATCCATAGGAAAAGAGGAGTTATCCAAAGGCCATTCAGGTTCATAATCCAAATGCCAACTTGAGATTTCCAAATTCTGAAGAGAAATAGCAGGGAGACCCGAAATATCAGTTGATCCCAGAGAGGGTGGAGGTGATTTAGGTGTCTCTGGGGGATTATCCATTTGAACAAGTTGAGTTGAGGAGGCCACAACCAAAATGGGAGAAGCCACCATCAGAGATTTGCAACCAACCTGCTAAGAGATGCCAAGAGGAGAAATATGGAAACCTGAATCTTGATTTGGGCAGGTTGAGAGGGGATTATATAGAAATTCCAACAATGGTGTGAGAATCGGGCCATCCACCACCCTCGAGGATGCCAACCCAAATCTCCACCCTTGATGAGAGAAGGGGAAGGGGGATGATCAGGAATGTGCAAAGATTCCATAAAAGATTGAATTTCCTTGGGTGAGTAGAGGTTGACACAGGAACCTTTAGGGTTTTTGAAGAAAAAGTTGACCCCAACTAGAAAAACAATTGGATCCAATAACTAGCAATTTGAGGGGAGAGAGCATCCATCTTTGCACACCCCACTACCTGGGTAAGGCTACTTCCTACACTAGGAAGAGAGATGACCAAGGGAGTCCATCCTATTTAAAATGAGTCCATCCTATTTAAAATGAACTTGGAGCCATCCAGGGTAATTCACTGATCATGTGAGCCAAAAGTAGATTCCAAGAAAATATGAGAAGGCCAGGGCTTAGAGGAATCCTAAAGAAGAAAAACCCTAGGGGAGAGTTTGCAATCCTCTAAAGAAGACTATTCATGCCGCAAAAAGATACCCAATTTATTAGCCAATGATTCTAGGATATTTGACTGCCTATATTCTAGAGGAAATGCTGGGAGAGAGATCCAAAAGGGAAAGAATCTTGTGTGGCTCTTATCCGATTAAAAATTTGGGTACCAAGGATGTGTATGCATACCCCAACCATCTAAAAACCAACCTTTACAATGATGGATTTTGTTTGCTAGTTTTATCAGCAAAAATAGCTATGAAGAATCCCTAGCCATTATTAATAAGAAAAATCTTCTGCAAACCTACCCAATGCTTAAAACCCCAAGATGATAAATCCTCATGTGTAGGAGTAAAGTTCTAGATCTTCCCTTTTAGTGCCCTTGCCTGAAACTTGAGCACTTCATGAGAAGTCATGTTGTGTGGAATGAAGAGACGATTAAAATCCCTTGGAGGAGCTTGTGAAAATCTTCGAAAAGCCTCATGTTGATCTGGAAGCAGGGGTCAAGAAACTAGTGGTGGGTTGAAAGGAGCTCCTCCAAAGGTAGAGAAATAATCACCATGGATTTTAAATTAAGGTTCCTTCTTCTTAGAGTCCTTGCTGGAGGAAGAGTCATTACCTAGGTGAGACGGCAAAATAGGGCCACAAATATCAAAAATAACTTTCTTCTTCAGAAACCTCCTATACCTACCCTGAAAATGGCACACCATCTTGTGGTTAAATCTCTTGGGATGAGGAAACTGAGGGGTAGGGTTGTTGAGGATGGGCTTGGCAACAGTCGTGCCAAGTTTGTTGACCCACTTCTTAGAGTGAAAAACCCATTGAGAGATATTGTTTGAAAACAAAGGGTGGGATTCATCAACCCATCTACCTGACCTGAAAACCCATTGGGGAACATGGGATGCCGAATGATTTGAAAGTTTATTTCGTAGATCCTGAATAGGAAGACACCCTGTCGAATTCATCCCCCCATTTCCCCTTCTGCACCAGGAAGCTTTTTGAGTCCCACGCCGAAACCCTACCCTCCCCCGCATCCATTTGAAAGTTTCAAAAAAAATATATTCATAATTTAATATTAATTTGTATTAATATTTATTAATTAAAATTATTATTAATATTAATTTAATTAATTAATATTTATTTTTAATTAAATATTGATATTAATTAATTAATATTATTAATTTATATTAATATTTGTTTAATGTATATTATTTGTTTGTTTAAGTATTTGTATTTATGTTGTATATATATAGAGTAAATTAATGGGGATATAATTTTAATTAATTATATCTTAAAATCAATTGGGGGTTTACTTGGGAAAATATGTTTTCTTTAAAATAACTGATTATGAATTGATGGTCTATTATCTAAATCTTGATTGGTCAATTTTTTTTACTTGGGGGTTTTAGTTGACCTTTTTAGGAATATGAACAAGAGGCTTGGGATGTGATTCCTGTGACGGTTTGTGTTATCTTATCATTTTCATTTATGATGTAGACATGGTCTCGATCATTTTACCCAACCCCATTTGTGTAAAGCTTCTATTTATGCGAACTCTTTAAGAGAGTATGTTATTGTGATGTTATGGTTTGAGGACCAGTATGGATTTGTCATG